>CASHTH010002824.1:0-29117 GCA_030341885.1 Geodia barretti | reverse complement strand
AAGCTCGACAGCACCTGCATCTCCTCGCGGTCGATCGCAATGTATACCTTCTCTTACCACGGCGCCTGCTCCTCCATGATAGATTACTTTCTGTTCGGCATTCGCGCGAGAACGCGAGGTCCCAGGCCGACCCGGCGCCCAGGGTGTCCCGGGCCACGCCAAGCTCTTCGAACGAAGGACTGCCTGCGCTCCCCTCTGGAACACCTGGAGATCCCGTCCGTGTTCACCGCGGTCGCAGACGTCAGAACGATCCAGGCCCCGTCGAGCGAGGGCATCCATCAGAGCTGCAGCTGCAACCGTTTCCGGAACTGCTGAATGCACCTCCTGACTTGGCACCCCCTGCTTCTTCTTCTTCCGACTGTCTTCCCCATCCCTTACGCCCCCCCCCCCGCCCCCCCAGTCCTATCTCCTTCTTTGTCTTAATTCCTCTGACTGTTTCCTACTTTTCTTTTTCCCTTGCCCTGTTGTTTCCGTAGCGCCCCAGAAGCGCTTCATGGCGCCGGTCTCGGCGTCGATCACCCGCGAACCACAACACCCCGCCCCAATGCGCCCACACCGCCGCCCTTGTTTCGGTATCCTATCCGGTCGATATAGATTCACTGTCACAAATTCAGGCTCTTCTCGCTCCCCTCCGTTGTCCTTCGGGTCCCATCCAAGATCTGGCACGCCGGCCCGAATTTCTCGGTGTCCTGCTATAGCCCAGGCGTCTGTTTGACCAACCAGTCCCCCTATCTGACCCCCCCACCTTTCAACACACGGCAAGTTGCCACTTCCACGTGGGTTGAAACTTCAGGAGATGCGAGTCGGGACCGCCGTTGCGGCCGACCCACACGTTGTCCATGTGGTCGACGAAGATGCCGTGGTTCGAGGCCGGCCACTCGTAGCCCTCGCCGGGGCCGCCCCAGTAGTTGACGAGGAGCCCCGACTGGTCGAACTCTAGAGAGCACCGGCGGCGCCGGGAAGCAGCACTCGGCCGCCACCGGAGGATCCTGCGCCGCCGGCACCTCGCCGGCCGACAGGAATCGACGCGGTGGACGATCCAGATGTGGTCGCGGTTGTCGACCGACACCCCGATGGTGGTGCCGAGCAGCCAGTGGTCTTCCGGCCAGCGCTTCGGCCACAGCGGATTCGCCACCTCGCGACTACCGGTCGGGCCCACCCAGACCAGGAAGGTTCGCCCACTGCATCGCCTCGGTTCGGTTCAGCGTGGCGCCGACCCCGATCAGTGCGACAGCGACAGCCGCCAGGCCACGTGCGAACAGCCAGCCGTCGTCCTTTTCTCGTCTGCATGACTGCTCTCCTCCCAGGTTCCAGCAGATCCTCTGGCACCCGTCCAGCAGATCTCTGGTATCACGACCCGCCTGATGCAACCACCCTCACATCGCCGCCGGCAAGCGCCGCCGACAAACGCGCCGACCCGCAAGTGAGCGCCGTCGTACGTTCTGAATTCGGCTGCGGCACGATCGAAGATGTATGGTCGCAGGGCTGCTGCAGACCGATCAGGATACGCGGCCCGCGCGGCCTCGTCGGAAACCGCCGGCAGGATGATGACGTCCTCGCCCTGCTTCCAGTTCACGGGGGTGGCGACCTTCTTCGACGCGGTGAGCTGACACGAGTCCACCAGCCGCAGAATCTCGTCGAAGTTGCGGCCGGTGCTCATCGGGTACGTGATGGTCGCCTTGAAGCTTTCTTGGTCGGCCGATAGGAACACCGACCGGGGTCGCGTCCGTTGTCGGTCCCTGGCTGTCCGCAACACCCTCGCTGGTGTCCCCGGCGGCGGCCGGCAGCATGTCGACGTAGCCATGTGCTTGACGACTCTTCAGCTGACGGTGGACTCGCCGATGCGGCTGATACCGGTCCCCGACCCCACCGACACGCAAGTGGTGCCCTAGCGACGCTCGAGTGTCCCCGCGAACCAAGGCCGCGTGGTTGCTACCACGAAACAGCACGCCGCACAGCATCAGCGCGCCGTCGACGACTGGATGCCGAGAATCTTGCAGTTGCGCTTCTCGAACTCCGGTTGAAGCCCGGCCATGTACCCCAGCTCGGTCGTGCACACCGGGGTGAAGTCCTTGGGGTGCGAGCACAGGATGGCCCAGCCGTCCCCGATCCATTCGTGGAAGTTGATGGTGCCCTGCGTCGACTCCGCCGTGAAATCGGGGGCGACGTCGTTGATGCGTAGCGACATCTGGAATTTCCTCCTGGCTTGACCTACTCGACGGTCCAGAGCGTCAGCGACTCGATGTCCTTGACGTACACCCGGTTCCCGGCCAGCGTGGGTTGGGTCCAGGTCGAGCTCTCCGCCACTTCGTACCGCTGCACCGGCTCGAAAGCGGTGCGGCTGTGGGCAGCACGACCAGCTCGGCATCGTCCTCCAGCGACAGGATGGTGGTGCCCGCGTTCAGGATGGCGGCGTTCTCCGCCTGCCGCGGCGCGCTCGTCCAGAGCACCTCGCCGGTGTCGAGATCCAGACCGAAGTACTGGCCGCTGTTCAGATGCGACAGCCCGTACATCACGCCGTCGACGACCACCCCATTGGTCAGGTGCAGCCCCACCTCGTCGGTGTGCCACACGTTCTCGGTGGTCCAGGCATTGCCCTCGCGGACGATGCGGAAGCGGGTGACCCCGTTGCCGCGGCCGGTCTCGATCAGGTCGCCCTCGTAGAGATGCGGCGTCTGCGACGTGGTCGTCGACGGGGTCGTGAAGGGCCGGCTCCACAGCAGTTGCCCGGTGTCGGCCGCCACTCCGACGAGGTTCTCCTGGGTGAAGTTGATGACCTGCCGGACGCCTTCGACCTCGGCGATGATCGGCGAGCCGTAGGCGGGTCCGTCGCCGTCCCAGCTCCACCGGACCTCGCCGGTGGCGGCGTCGAACGCGGTCAGCGCGCCGTTGTCCTGGCCGCCCACGTGCACGATCACCCGATCGCCGTCGACGAGGGGCGACTGGCCGGTGTGGTAGAGCGGCTGGACCGGATCGCCGGGCCGCTGCCACACCTGCCGGCCGTCCGCGGCGTCGAATGCGGTGACGATGCCGCTCATGCCGAGCGTGAAGAGACGCCCGTCGGCGTAGGCCGGGGTCGACTTGGGTCCGGGGCCGTGATTGCGGGTGGCCGGCAGCATCTGGAACGGGGCCGGATAGCTCGATCGCCAGACGGTCGCACCGGTGGCGGGGTCGAGCGCGTGCATCACTTCATCGTCCCCCTGCCGGCTGAACAGGTAGATCCGATCCCCGACGAGGAGCGGCGTCGCGTAGCCGAACCCCACCTCGACGGTCCACTGCCGGGTGAGCCCCTCGGGCCAGGACGCCGGCACGTCGAACCCGACGACCGAGCCGTCCCGATTCGGTCCCCGCCACTGCGGCGTGTCCTGGCCGGCCACCGGCGCCGGCGCCATCGTCACGCCGATCATCAACGCGATTCCGACCACCATCAGACGCTTCAGCACCACTACCCTCCCTCATATCAACCGGTGGCGCGAGCCGCCCCGCCGTCCACCCGCCTTCGTGCGACGCGGGACATCCCCGACCGACCGCCACCAATTCCAACTCCGCATCCTGCTTCGGGCGGCTGCCCGCAACAATGCCAATGCCCCTCATCGCCCGGCCCGAACCAAAGTAGCCTGCTCCGGGAGCTTCGCGTACACCGACTAATGATTATAGGATGCAAGACACGACCCTGGATACCGTCGCACTGGAGAACCCGATGAGCCTTCGATTCCCCCTGATCGCCGTACTCTGTCTGGCCCCGCCGTTGCCGGCCGCGGCCCAGGACCTCGCGCCCGCCGAGCCCGAATCCGTCGGAATGTCGTCGAGCCGCCTCGCCGAGGCCACCGAGGCGCTGCAGGCCCACGTCAACGGGTCGGACATCGCCGGGGTGGTGGCGGCGGTGGCGCGCCACGGCCGCGTCGTGTACTTCGAAGCGCTCGGACAACGCGACCGGGAGACCGGCGACGCGATGGCCCGCGACGACCTGTTCCGACTGTACTCGATGACCCGGCCGATCACGAGCACCGCGGTCATGATGCTGTGGGAGGAGGGCCGGTTCCAGCTGGACGATCCGATCGCGCGGTACCTGCCGCAGTTCGCCGACCAGCGGGTGTTCGAGGACCCCGGCGCCCCCGATCTCGCCCGGACCCGCCCGCGCTCGGGCGACATCACCGTGCGGCACCTGCTGACCCACACCTCCGGCATCGGCAGCCGCAGCACCCCCATCTACCGCGCCGAGGGGGTCCGGCTGCGGTCCATCACCCTGCCCGAGATGGTGGACAACGCCGCCCGCGTGCCCCTGTTCGAGGACCCCGGCACGCGCTTCCGATACGGCATCTCCACCACCATGCTCGGCCGCCTGGTGGAGATCTGGTCGGGACAGCCGTTCGAGGAGTTCCTCGCCGAACGGCTCTTCGAACCCTTGGGGATGACCGACACGGTGTTCTGGGCGGACGGCGAGCGTGCGGACCGGCTCACCACCGTCTACCGCCTCGACGACGGCAGCGGCGAGCTCTACCCCTGGGCCATCGAGAGCGTGCCGTTCACCGAGCGTCCCGCCCTCATCGAGGGCGGCGTCGGCCTGCTGTCGACGGTCATGGACTACTGCGCTTCTCGCAGATGTTCCTGAACGGCGGCACGCTGGACGGCGTGCGGGTGCTCGAGCCGGAGACCGTCGCCCTGATGACCCGGAACCACGTGCCGGACGCGGTGCTCCCGCTGTCGCGCTCCGGCTACATGGCGGGGTCCGGCTGGGGCCTCGGGTTCAACGTCGTGCTCGACGCCGGCCGCTATTCCTTCCCGGTCGGCGACGGCGAGTCACATGGTAGGGCACGGCTCGTCCGGACCGGTTCATTCGAAAACCATCGAACCTCGAGCAACCCCGGCCTCGTCACCGTGACAACGGCCTCATGCCGCGGTCTCGCCGTCGGGCGCCGGGTCCGCGAGGCAGATCCAGATCTCGGTCCACCGGGCGATCGTGGACGGGCGCCAGCCGTCTGCACCGTAGAAACGGCGCGGACGCGCCGCTCGCCCGGCCGGCGGCGACCATGGCCGCCGGCGACCTGCTCCCCTGGACGCTGCCGGCCCGCCTCGCATGTCGGTCGCCGGCAACGCGCGTCACGGGTTCAGGGCCCGACCGGCGCCTGGCAGTCGGTCTCGCGATCGACGACGACCGGCCACCAGCCGACGAACGCCGCGTCCGAGCCCGCGATGGGCAGAATCAGGTCGAGGTCGCCGAGGGCGTCCCCTCCTGCGCCGTCCTCCACCAGCTCGTTCAGACGCCGGCGGAACGCCGCGACCTCGGGGATGTCGAACAGCACGAAGTAGAACTCGCGGGTGCGGCCCGCGAAGGTCTCCCGCTTCACCGCCATGCACACCGGCTGGAGGCGCGCCCGTTCGAGCCCGGCGTCGCCTGCCGCCTGCCGGATCGCCTCCGCCGAGAGTGGTGCGCCCGCTCCCCCTGAGAGCTCGCGGGCGAGCACGATCGGCAGCACGTCGTCCAACGGCGACGTCATCGACGCCATGTTCCGATCGAACAGTTGGTCGAACAGGCCGGAACGGAACAGGGCCGGCGGCACCGCCCAGACCGCGGGGCGTGTCGGGTCCGCCAGCACCAGGGTCCAGCCGGACAACGCCTCGGGCTCCACCGCGTAGGGTTCGGCGATGGTGTTCTGCAGCGTCCGGAGGAACAGCCACGGCACCACGATCAGGGCGATCAGTCCGAGGCCGAGCTTCACGAGGGTCTGCTTGCGCATGGGTTCAATCCGAAGGTGCGTCCGGCTGCCGGCGATGCGCGCGGGACGACTAGTCGTCGGGCTCCTGGACGAAGCGATAGCCGACCCCGCGCACCGTCAGCAGATGCCGCGGATGGGCCGGTTCGGTCTCGATGTAGCGCCGCAGCCGCGCCACGAAGTTGTCGACGGTCCGGGTGTCGGTGTCCTGGCGCACCCCCCACACCTCTTCGAGGAGGGTCTGCCGAGACACCGTCGCGCCCGCGTGCTGCACCAGATAGCGCAGCAGCGTCGCCTCCATCAGCGTCAGCGGCTGCTCGGCGCGGTCGCGGCGCAGCACCTGGTTGCGAAAGTCGACGTGCCGGCCGGCAAACGAGTACTCGTCGTCCTCCGCCGCCTGCCCCGCCTCCTCCCCGTGCAGCCATCGGCGGCGCCTGAGCAGCCCCTGGATCCGCGCCAGCAGGATGGACAGATCGAACGGCTTGGGGCAGATAGTCGTCAGCGCCCGCCTCGAATCCGCGCAGGACGTCGTCGGTGTGCGAACGCGCCGTCAGCAGCATGACCGGGACGAAACGGCGCGCCGCCCGCAACCGCCGCACGACCTCGAAACCGTCGAGGCCCGGCAGCATGACGTCGAGCAGCACGACGTCGAAGGCGTTGGCGCCGACGCCCCCGTCGTCGAGGAGCCGCTCCAGGGCGTCCTCGCCGTTGTCCTCGACATCGGCCGCGAACCCCTCCGCCTCGAGATTGAGCTTCAACCCGGCCGCGAGATGTTCTTCGTCTTCGACGATGAGGACACGGTTCATGACTTCAAAGGCAGCTCGAGGGTGAACGTGCTCCCCCGCTCGGCCCCCCGGCTGTCCGCGTACGCGCGCCCGCCGTGCCGCCGCGCCACCGCGAGCACGATCGACAGTCCGAGGCCCGTCCCCCGCACCCGCGACTGCAGCGCGGCGGGCAGCCGGTAGAACCGGCGGAACACCCGCTTCAGCTCGTGCCCGGTGATGCCGATGCCCTGGTCGCGCACGCTGACGGCCACCCGGCGCGCCCCGATCCGCGCCACGTCCACCGCCACCCGCACGCGATCACCCGAGTACTTGACGGCGTTGTCGACGAGGTTTGTCACCGCCGCCGTCAGCTCCTCCCGATCGCCCTGGACGACGAAGGCGCCGTGGGGGAGCCGGCCGACCACCTCCACCTCGCCGTTCACGAGGTGATGGCGCTTGCCGGCGAGCGAGACGCACTCTCCCACGACCTCGGACAGATCGACGTCGGTGGGGTTGTCGACCCGGCGCGCGTCGCCGGTCTTGCCGGCCAGCAGGATCTGATCGATGGTCCGCTGCAGGCGATCGGAGTCGTCGAGCATCGTGTCGATGATGTCCTGCCGGGTGCCGGCCGGCAGCTCCCGCTGGCGCAGCGTCTGCAGATACAGCTTGATGCTCGCGAGCGGCGTCTTCAGCTCGTGGGTGACCGCGTGGGATGAAGGCGTCGTGCTGCTCGCTCTTCCGGATCTCGCGGATCAGGAAGGCGGTGTTCAGGGTCAGGCCGCCGACCAGGACCACGAAGCTGACCACGCCCAGCAGCAGCAGCAGCCCTGTCCGCCAGTTTACGACGATGAAGTTGATGTTGAGCGCGACCGCGACGGCGATCAGGCCGGCGCCGAGCAGCGCGACCAGGATGGTGCGTTTGCGATTCCCGCCGGAGCGATCCATACGCATAAGGATAGCGTCTCCGCCCCCCCGTTGCGACGGACCGCCGAGCCGCCGTCCAGGAGCCCGTGACCGCAACTGCGCCGCAGAAGTTTCGCGCCAGCGAACTTGCATGTGACCGCCAGTCGGGCCGCAGAAGTTTCGCGCCAGCGAACTTGCATGTGACCGCCAGCTGCGCCGCAGAAGTTTCGCGCCAGCGAACTTGCATGTGACCGCATCGGCCGCAGAATTCGCCCCAAGCAACTGCATGGACCGCCAGCTGGCCGAGAAGTTTTCCGCGCCAGCGAACTTGCATGTGACCGCCAGCTGCGCCGCAGAAGTTTCGCGCCAGCGAACTTGCATGTGACCGCCAGCTGCGCCGCAGAAGTTTCGCGCCAGCGAAACTTCCAACGCGACCGAAGGTCGCGCGCCTACGCAGCGTTCTCGAGCGACAGCGTCTTGTGGACGATCTGCGTGGCGCTCGGGACCTGCACATCCCACGCGAGCCCCAACCATTGCATCACACGAAGCTGCATCCAGCTCAGGTCGACTTCCCACCAGGTCATGCCGTGTCGGGCGGACCGGGGGTGGGCATGGTGGTTGTTGTGCCAGCCCTCCCCGAAAGTGATGAGGGCCACCCAGAACGAGTTCTTCGAATCGTCGCTGGTGTTGAAGCGGCGGCTGCCCCAGAGATGGGTCGCCGAGTTGATGAGCCACGTGCAGTGGAGACCGACGACGACGCGGAGAAACACCCCCCACAGCGCCCACGTCCAGCCGCCGATCGCAATCAGCGCCAGCCCCAGAACCACCAGCGGCACCCAGTGCCACCGCGTGAGCACCTGATAGAACCGGTCCTTCATCAGGTCGGGGGCGTACTTGCCCATGATCGCGGTGTCGTGGTGCAGCTCTTCGCCGAAGATGGTCCACAGCATGTGCGACCACCACTTGCCGTCGCGCGGCGTGTGCGGATCGCCGGTCTTGTCGGAGTGCTGGTGATGGATGCGGTGCAGCGCGGTCCAGAACACCGGCCCGCCCTGAAGCGTCAGGCAGCCGCAGATCGCGAAGAAGTACTCGACGAGCTTCGGCGTCTTGTAGGAACGGTGCGTATGGAGCCGGTGATAGCCCAGGCCGATGCCCCAACCGATGCACATCCAGTGCAGCACCGCGGCCACGACCACCGCCTGCCAGGTCACGTTGAACAGCGCCACTACCGCCAGGACATGGAAGACAACGAACGCGGACGCGGTCACCCAACTGACCTTGTCTCCGCTGGCGAAATCGATCTCCTTGGTGGGCACGGCAGCTCCTTCGGGAAACGGTCCGGGCACCGGCGCCCGGCCGACTGCAGTCAGCCTAACAAGCTCCGCGCGCAACCGATGTAATAGTTGTGTAATTGCGTGAAGGGGACGGGCGGCGGGGGCGGAGCCGGCGCCGCGCCGCCTTCGACGGGACGCGCGGCGACGGGTGGGGGGCCGGCTTCCACGGCCCGCGGCCTTCGCATGCCGCCAGCCCGCGCGAGAGTTCGTATCGGGCCGGCGGCGGCGCCGGGCGGGACGCTCCCCTACAGCGGCGGGTGCTGCAGATGGTGGTCGGTGGCCATCTGGAACGCGTGGGCCAGACGCAGAATCTCCCGCTCCCCGAACAGCTTGCCGGTGAACCGCAGGCTGGTGGGGCTCCCCTCGTGGAACCCGCTGGGCATGCTGATCTCGGGATGCCCGGTCAGGTTCGTCAACCCGAGGTTGCTGCCGACGAACAGGTCGAAGTCGCCGAGCGCCTCGTGCAGGTCCTCGATGATGCGCATGCGCAGGCGATTGGCCTGCAGATACTCGATGGCCGGCACGAAGCGGGATACCCGGAAGCTGTCCGGCCACCGGCTGCGCTCGGGCTCGTCCCGCATGCCGTCGAGCCGGGCGTTCAGGGTCGGCACGTCGAACGCCGCCGCCGCCTCGGTGCCGAGGATGAAGCCGATCGCCCCACTCGGCAGATCGGGCAGGTCGAGCGGCGCCACCTGCACCCCGAGGCCGCGGATCGCGTCGAGGGCGGCCCGGTTGTTGCCGAGCGTCTGCCGGCGGCCGGCCCGCTGGGGTGTGTTCTCGCCCTCGCCGGCGTCCTCGTCCTCGAACGCCGACCGCAGGTACGCGACGCGCAGGGCGGTACGTCGCTGGCCGCGTCCCAGTTGAACGGCACGTCGAGCAGGGTGTTGTCGAGCCCGTCCGGTCCCTGGATGGCCGCGAAGACGAGGGCGCAGTCCTCGGCCGACCGGCACATCGGGCCGATCTTGTCCATGGTCCAGCTCAGGGCCATCGCGCCGTGGCGGCTCACCCGGCCGAACGTCGGCCGCAGGCCGGTGACCCCGTTCCGGGTCGAGGGCGAGATGATGGACCCGCGGGTCTCGGTGCCGATCGAGAACCCGACGAGACCGGCCGCGGTCGCCGCCCCCGGGCCGGCCGACGATCCGCTGGATCCCTGCTCGAGGTTCCAGGGGCTGCGGGTGCGGCCACCGAACCAGCGGTCGCCGGAGGCCAGGGCCCCCATCGACAGCTTCGCCACCAGTACGGCCCGGCCTCGGTGAGCCTGCGATAGACGGTCGCGTCGGTGTCGATGGTCTGCTCCCGATAGGGCGAGGCGCCCCAGGTGGTTCGGGTCCCCCGCACCGCGAGGAGGTCCTTGGCGCCCCAGGGAATCCCGTGCAGCGGCCCCCGGTAGGTCCCCGCCGCGATCTCCTCGTCGGCCCGCCGGGCCTGGCGCCGGGCGAGGTCCTCGGTGTAGCTGACCACGCAGTGCAGCGCCGGATCGTGCTGCTTCAGCCGCGCCAGGTAGAGCTCGGTCAGCTCCGACGGCTTGACCTGCCGCGTCTCGACGAGCCGTGCGAGATGGGTGACGGGCAGGAAGGCCAGGGCCTCGTCGCTGGCCGGCATGGCGACGGTGACCGGCTCGCGCCGGTTGGGGACCGCGCTCGGCCGGCAGGGTCATGCCCGGCGGCACCGAATTGAACACGATGGCCGGCTGCTGGGAGTTCCCGAGGTTCGCGGCCCGCAGCGTCTCGTAGTCCCGCCGCCGGTCACCCGCGCCGTTCAGGCGCTCGGCCAGCCGCTGGAGCTCGTCGGGCGTGAACTGCAGCCCCGCGAGCCGCTGCGCCGCCTCGAGCATCTCCACCGTGACCACGTCCGCATCCTGGGCCACCGCCACGAGGGCGCCGGGGAGCAGGGTCGACCCGAGCCCGGCCGCCGACAACGCCCCCAGAAAGTGCCGCCGGTTCGTCGCGAGCTTGACGTCATCCATGGCCAGGTCCCTGTCGTCATCCGGTGGGAGAAGCGGCGTCCTGCCGTCTTCCGCGTCTGTTCTTCCCCAGCGACGGGCGCGATCCGAAGGCGGCGCCGCCCTCCTCGGCCGGCCCGTGATCAGACCGTCCGGACGCCGGCGCCATCGCTCGATGCGTCAGCCCGCCGCCAAGAGCGAACCCTCATTCTACTGAATCCGGCGCGGCGGGTTCCCGGCGAGCTCGGGCCGACGCCCGACCTCGACCCGACCCGCTTCCGGAGAGCCGAACGAGGACATGCGGACGTTCCCCGACGCACGAGTCCGACCGGCGCCGCCCCCCCGACCCGCCTGATACGATGCCCCGCGTGGACCTGAACCCGTTCGGGTGGCTTTCGCTCCTGCCGCCGGCCCTGGCCATTGGCCTCGCCATCGCGACCGTCGGGCGGTCCCCTCGCTGCTGGCCGGCATCTGGGTCGGGTGGCTGATCGTCGCAGGGTGGCAGCCGCTCGCGGCGACGTCCGCCGCCGCGCGCGGCATCGCCAATGTGCTCTCGAATCCAGGACAGGCCCGCGTGGTCCTGTTCACGGTCCTCATGGGGGTGCTCATCCGGTGGATGCAGCGGAGCGGCGGGGTCGCCGGGTTCCTGCGGTGGGCCCGAAACCGCAACTGGGCGGACAGCCCCCGCGGGGCCCGGCTGATGGCCGCCGTGGTGGGGCTTGGCGTGTTCATCGAGTCCACGATCACCTGCCTCGTCGTGGGCACGGTGGCCCGGCCGTTCTTCGACCGCCACCGCATCGCCCGCGAGAAGCTGGCGTACATCTGCGACGCGACGTCGGCGCCGGTGTGCATGCTGATCCCGCTCAACAGCTGGGGCGCCGTGGTGCTCGCCCTGCTGGCGGCCCAGGCCGAGCTGGGCCGGCTCGGCGATCAGGCCCCTCTGGCCGTCTTCATCGCCGCCGTCCCGTTGAACTTCTACGCGGTCCTGTCGGTGCTGCTGGTCTTCGTGGTGGCGGGGACCGGGTACGACGTCGGACCGATGCGGGCCGCCGAGCACCGGACCCGGGAGGCCGGGCCGTCGTTGGACGCGAACCCCAACGCGCATCCGCCGGCCGAAGCGGCCGGCGGGGCGTCGTACGGGGCTCGACCCGGCGCGGCCGGCGAAGCCTCGTACGAGGCTGCACGCGGCGGGGCGGAAGGCGGGCTCGCAGACAACGGCCCGGCACGGGGTCGGGCGCGCCATCTCGCGATGCCCCTCGCGGTGATGATGGGGACGGTCCTGGCGGCATCGCCGTCACCGGCATCGCCGGCGCGCGCGAGGCCGGCATCACCGACCCCACGCTGATGGACTGGCTGGAGCACGCCTCGGGCTCCAGCGCGGTGCTGGCCGGCGTCATCGCCGCCCTCGCTTTCCTGGGCGTGGCCGCGACCGCCTCCGGCGACACCGGTCCCCGCGAGCTGGCAGACGCGGCCTGGCGCGGGGCGGGGTCGATGCTGCCCATCGCCAGCCTGCTCGTGCTGGCCCTCGCCATCGGCGGCGTCTGCGAGGCCCTGGGCACGGGACCGTTCATCGCGGCCCGCGCCGCCCCTCTCCTGACGCCTGCCATCGCCGCGCCCGTCGTCTTCCTGACGTCGGGGGTCATCGCGTTCGCGACGGGGACGAGCTTCGGCACCTTCGCCATCATGATCCCGCTGGCCGTGCCCCTCGCGGCGGCCATGCAGCTCGACGGCGCCGGAGTCACGCTGCCCCTCGTCGTCAGTGCGGTGCTGGGCGGAGGCGTGTTCGGCGACCACTGCTCGCCGATCAGCGACACCACCGTGATCTCGTCTGCCGCGGCCGGGAGCGACCACATCGAGCACGTGCGCACCCAGGCCCCCTACGCCCTGGCCGCAGCCGGGGTCACCGTGGTCCTGTATCTGCTGGCGGGAATGCGGGTGGCCGGATGACCGCGGGCTGGAACGCCGGTATCGGCTCCAGCGTCAGCCCGGCCGACATGTCCGGTTGACCCAAGTCGAAACGCTGGCGCCGCCTCGACGAAATCGCCTCTCCGCGCGGACCACGCGCTGGTCGCGGGAAACGGGTTCCCTCGCCGATTCAGTCCCGCGTGATCTTGCCGATGATGTAGCCGCCGGACCGCTCGTCGAGGTCGAGCTGCAGTTGGCCGCGCGCCTGCGCCTCCTCGAGGAGGTCGTTGAACGAACCGAAGCCGTAGGCCGATTCGTTGAACCCCGGACGCCGCCGCTTGAGGGTCTGCTTGATCATCGACCCCCACAGCTTCGCCCGGTCGCCGCGTTCCGCGTAGATCGCCTCGGCCGTCTGGATCACGAGGTCGATGGCCGGCTGCACCGAATCGTCCCTCTCGTCCTTCGCGGGCGCGGGCGCGGCGGCCTTCTTCGGCTTGTCGGCGGGCGTCTTCGCCCGCGACTTGCCGCGGGACCGCCGGCGGGCGGGCTGGCCCTCCGCCACCAGATCGTCATAGAAGATGAACTCGTCGCAGTTGTTGACGAGCAGATCCGAGGTGGCGTTCTTCACCCCGACCCCGATGACCGCCTTGGCGTTCTCGCGCAGCTTGCTGACCAGCGGGGAGAAGTCGGAATCGCCGGAGATGACGACGAACGTATCAATGTGCTCCTTCGTGTAGCACAGGTCGAGCGCATCGACCACCATGCGGATGTCGGCCGAGTTCTTGCCCGCCTGCCGCGCGTGGGGAATCTCGATGAGCTCGAACGCCGCCTCGTGCATCGGCGCCTTGAACTCCTTGTAGCGGTCCCAGTCGCAGTACGCCTTCTTGGCGACGATGCTGCCCTTCAGCAGGAGCCGTTCGAGCACCGGCCGCACGTCGAACCGTTTGAGATCGGCGTCGCGGACCCCGAGGGCCACGTTCTCGAAGTCGCAGAAGACCGCCAGGTTGCCGTCGCCGTTCAAGAATGGACTCCCCTCTGCTCACGATCCGCGCGGATCGAGTGGCGCCGCCCCCAGCCGGTCATCATCGCGGGTCGGACCCGGCAGCCGCGGTCTGCCGGGCCAGCACCTCGTTGAACAGCGCCTCGACCGCGTCCAGCTCCTCCCGGTAGCCGTCAGGATCGATGAACGGGTTCGGGCCGTCGCCGAGACGCGCGTACTTCTCGGCCATTCGATACATCGCCGGGTGCGACCCCAGCGGCACATCCGGCCGGAGCGACCGCAAGACCCGGAAGCCCTGCCGGTACTGATCGACGATGGTCGGATTGTCGGGATTGTCGACGAACCGGAAGTTCGGGTTGCTTCCCATGCTGCCGATGATCACCACGTCGTGCCGCTCGCCGTCCTCCTCGATCTGCATCGTCCAGGTGGTGCAGCCGCGCGAGTGTCCCGGTGTCAAGCGGGCCGTCAACGTCGTGTCCCCGAGCGTGACCGTCGCCCCGTCCTGCAGCACCCGGTCGATCGGATGCGGCTTGCCGCCGGGACGCATCCGCTCGAGCGCCGGCACGTCGCCGGCCATCGCCATCACGCGAGCGCCGGTCATCTGCTTCACCAGCGCATCGCCTTCCATGTGGTCGGCATGGGCATGGCTCCCCAGGATGATCCGGATGTCATCGAAAGCGAAGCCCAGCGCCTCGACCGACGACTTCAGGCCACCGACCGCCCGCTCCCAGTTGGTGTTGATCAGGATGTGCCCTTCGGGCGTCGCGACCAGGAAGGCGGCGAGGCTGCGCGTCCCGACGTAGTACAGATTCCCGACGATCGCATGCGGCGGGAAGGGCGTCACCTGATCCTCGGGCGTCCCGACGTTGCGCCGGAACATCTCCTCGGCGGTCAGCCGGCGTCCGCGCTCCTGCGCCTCGGCCGCGGCGGCGCCCAGGAGGACCACGCCGGCCATCACGACGACGCTCAATCTGCCCTTGACCACCATCACCCTCCAATGCCGAGCGGAGCCGGGGACATGCCCGCCGGCCGTCTCGATGGTAGCCGGATACGAGTGTCGTCCCGCACCCGGCCCGCCGATCGCCGGCCAGAGAAAACGAAGGCGGGCCCGGGGACGTTCCCGGACCCGCCCAGGTGTCGGCAAACCGTCTGTCACGGACTCGCCGCGGAGATGCGCCTCGATCGCGCACCACCGCGACGGCGGCGGCCCGCTTGACCGCCGCGCCGGCCCGATCGGCTACTCGCCGGCCGGCAGCCGCAGCGCCGCGAGCGACGCGGGGAAGCTGCCGCCCTGCGCGATCTGCACGACGATGTACTGCTGGCCCTCGTGCATGTAGGTCATCATGCCGTACTGACCCGGCGCGGGCAGCTCGACGACGCCGAGCACCTCGCCGGTGGCCTTGTCCCGCGCGTCGAGCACGGCCGGCCCGTTCATCCCCCGCGTCGTCAGCAGGAGACTGCCGGTCACCATGGACACGGCCCGGCTGCCGCCGCCGACCCCGGTCAGGATCGACGCCCTGCAGGGCCGGATGCCGCTGCATGCGCTCGGACGCCTCGCCCACCGGCTGCCACCAGAGATGCTCGCCGGTGTTCATGTCGATGGCGGTGATGCGGTTGTAGGGAGGCTTGTGCATCGGCAGACCCTGGGGGCCGCCCCAGCCGACGCCGCCGCCCTGCACCCAGTCGGACACCGTCGTGCCCGTCGTCCAGCAGTCGCCCTCGGACGACGTGCAGGAGTGGGTGTCGCCGTCGGTGTTGGCGCCCGGCTGCACCAGCCGGCCCGAGCACTGCGGCCCCGACGGCTGGTAGAGGATGCCGGTGGTCGGGTCGAGCGACGCCGGGTTGGTGATGTTGAGCCCGCCCGAGCAGCCGATCCATCCCTGGACCGACTCGTTGTGGCCCTCCGGCAGCGGCGGCATGTAGGGCCCGCCGATCCGGAAGTTGCTCATGATCTCGAGCGCCTCGGCGCGCAGCTCGGGGTGAAGTCGATGACGTTCTCCTCGGGGAGGCCGAGGGCCTCGAGCGGCGCGGGCCGCGTCGGAATCGGCTGGGTCGGCGAGAGCTGCTCGCCGGGGACGACCGACGCCGGCACCTCGACCTCCTCGATCGGCCAGACCGGCTCGCCGGTCTCGCGGTTGAAGGCGAAGGTCAGACCCTGCTTGGTGGTCTGGATGGCCATCGGCACCGCTTCGCCGTCGACGGTGACGTCCACGAGGATGGGGACGTTGGGCAGGTCGTAGTTCCAGATGGGATGGTGCACGGTCTGGAAGTGCCAGACCCGTTCACGGTCTCGACGTCGAGGGCGATGGTGCTCGTGCCGAACAGGTTGTCCCCCGGCCTGAACCCGCCGTAGTAGTCGATGGTCGGCGCGTTGGTCGGAATGTAGACGATGCCCCGCTCGAGGTCGGCGGAGAGCGGCGCCCACGACGACACGTCGCCGGTCCACTGCCACGCGTCGTTCTCCCAGGTGTCGAACCGAACTCGCTCTCGGTCTGCGGAATGACGTTGAACTTCCACTTGAGCTGGCCGTTGCTCACGTCGTAGCCGAGGATGTCGCCCGGCACGTTCTCGAGGCGGCTCTGGCTGTAGCCCTGCTCGTGCGAGTTGCCGACGACGATGGTGTCGTTGACCACGATGGGGGGCGACGAGCTGGTGATGTAGCCCAGGGCCGGGTCGAGCCCGTTGTACGGGTCGTAGGGATGGCCCAGGCCGGCGAGCAGGTCGACGACGCCGGTCTCCGGGAACCCGGGCACGTCCACCGGCGCCCCGAATCCCTCGATGTGCTGGCCGCTCTTGGCGTCGAGCGCGTGCAGGAAGAACGCCGGGGTGACCACGAAGACGACCCCCCGCCCGTCGAGCTCGGCGTAGGCCACGCCCTTGCCGTAGGCGCGACCGCATCGACTGCTCCCACCGTTCGGTGTTCGGCTCGCGGTACGTCCACAGCGTCTCGCCGGTGGCCGGGTCCACGGCCACCACCGTGCGCCGGTAGCCGGCGACGGTGTAGAGGACGCCGTCGATGTAGCTGGGCGTCGACCGTGACGCGTAGTTGGTGTGCGGGCTGAAGTTGTCGCCCCGCCAGACCCACGCCACCTCGAGGTCTTCGACGTTCTCACCGTTGATCTGGTCGAGCGGCGAGAACCGCGTGCCCCAGGCATCGCCGCTCTGATACCGCCACTCCCCAGGGGGCGTGCCCCGGTCCTGGGCGGCCACGCCGGTGACCGCCAGGGTCACCGCCAGCAGCGTGATCGACCAGAGGAGTCCGGCCCCCCCGCGACGTTGTGCATGTGCTCTCATTCCATTCCCTCCGAACATGTTTGCCGGGTGTTGCGGGCATGGGACGTGACCGCAGGGACGGGCATCCCGCCCGATGCGGTCCTGTCCTGCGAGTCTGGCGCCCCGTACCGGGTACGAGCAGTTCCAGAAAAGCGATTATACCCGCGCGGGACGCCGCCGCGACGTTGTCCTTGCCGCATGAAAAGCCGCACGACTCCCGGGCGAATCCGAAGCCCGTCAGCCCGCCGTCAGCCCGCGGCGAAAGCCCCCTGGTCTCATCACGGGCTCCCGGGCAGGCCGGCCCCCACGGGAGCTCCCGCGCGGGGCCGGCCCCCACCGATGACGGTCTACCAGGGCATCTGCCGCCCCGTGTGCCGACGACCCATGTCGGCCGCCTCGGCGCCCGGGTTCGACCCGATGCGCACCCCTTCGTCGAGCATCGCGATGATGTTGCCGGCGTTCATGCCGTTGAGGAACGGAATGCCCGCCGCCTTCGTGGCCGCGAAGACCCGCGCCCGCGCGTCGACGAGCACCTGGGGATTCTCGCCGCGCGAGACGTTGTACGACATGCTCATGTCGCCCGGCCCCCACTCCGCGAACCCGACGCCCGGCACCGCGGTGCTCGCCTCGGCGGTCTGCAGCGCGTGCCGGTCCTCGATCTTCAGGCCGAGCAGCAGCTCCCCGTCCGGATTGAGGGGCCACGCATCCGCCATCCGCTGATACTCGGCGTTCGACACGCCCCAGATGCGGGCCGCGAACCCCTGTCCGCCGCTGCCGCGCAGCCCCTCGTCGAGGCCGTCGACCTTCTCCGCGTGGGGATACCGGGCCGCCTCGACCATGATCTTCACGACCTCGGGCGACCGCGCGTGCGCCAGCAGCACCCCGTGCACCCCCGAGCCGAGCAGATGCTCGACCATCCAGAAGTTGCCCCACATGACCGTCTCGTTGATGCCGCCGAACGGCAGCACCGCGATGACCGTCGGGGTCCGGTGGCCGCTCTTCGTCGGCCCCCCGTCGACCAGCCCCTGCATGAACGCGCGCAGATCGGTCATGTCGAACGGGCTGTGCTCGAGGTTGTAGGTGATGTAGTCGGCCCAGGTCTGGGCCAGCGCCTTGCCCTCCTCGTAGCCGCCCCCGCTGACCTGCGTGTAGTAGATCGGCTGATCCTGCTCGAGCAGCTCGATCGCCTTGTTGATCCGCTTGGGGGTGTAGTCGTCCGAGCCGCCCCCCTCCTGGCCTCCCAGCGAGACCACGCCGACCGCCGCCGCGAGCGCGACCAACGCGAGCTTCTTCAGCATGATTCCTCCTCGGTTGCGAGTCATCGTCGCACAGCCCACCGCCGCTGCAAAACCGCCCTCTCCACTACACGTCGAGCCACCGCTCCCGGAGGGGCCGGACGGTCGCGATGACCCGGAAATCCCGGTCCCGGTGAAGGAGCAGCGCCTCGTGAGCGATCGCGATCTCGGCAATGCAGCAGTCTATCGGACTGCGCACGGTCTTTTCTTGCGCGCCCGCATATTCGAATAACGTCCTCCCAGCCCTTGCGCCTGTTTCCTGTCCGCTTCCACTAGCTCTGCCTTAGAGAGTATAGCTCTCCGACCTTCTCCATTGTCCTCTCGGGGCGCACATTCAGACGCTCAATTTTCTTGAACGGGTAGACAGGGTTCGCCGGCGATTCGCACCTTTTTTCGAGACGACCTCGCTTGGCTGCATCGCGCAGCACCTCGACCCAGACCGACGTGTCAACGATCAGCATCGCCGAGCGGTCCGCGCAGCTCGCGCAGCGCCTTGTGGTCGAAGTCCGGCGCGAATTCAAGCTCGCCGGCCAGGTCCAGGAGGTTCTTGCGCTTCCGCCGCTCGATCAGGCTGGAGAGAGCCACGTGGACGACCTCCCGCTTCGTGCGCGCACCGTCAGTCCATCGCTGCCTGGACATGTCGTCGTCAATCACGATGTTCGTTCTCATCAAGGTGTAGCATACACCCTCCAGCGTGCATCGATCCTGCGCGTCGGGCCGCCGCCGGCCATCACGCTGCCACACCCGAGGCCGATGGTCGGATTGACAAGCCTCGACACAGGCGCATGATTACGGTGATTAGGAGGACATGCCGATGAACACCCGCGTCAGAACCTTCGGGACCGGCTCGCTCGGCGTCGTCGTCGGTGCACTGCTCGCCGTGGCGGCCCTGCCCGCCGGGGCGCTCGCGCAGGACCACGAGGTCACGTTCACCCGGGACGTGATGCCGATTCTCCAGGACTCGTGCCAGACCTGCCATCGCGAGGGCGCCATCGCCCCGATGTCGCTGATGACCTACGAAGAGACCCGCCCGTGGGCGCGGGCGATCCGCGACAAGGTGGTGTCGCGCACGATGCCTCCCTGGTACATCGACCCCAACGTGGGCGTCCAGGGCTTCAAGTACGACCGCTCGCTGAGCGACGAGCAGATCGGCACCCTCGCGGCGTGGGTCGATGCCGGCGCCCCGCGGGGCAACCCCGAAGACCTGCCGGCGCCCCGGCAGTTCGCGGATCGCGACATGTGGCACATCGGCGAGCCCGACTGGGTCGTGCCGATTCCGGAGCCGTTCGTCGTGCCGGCGGAAGGCGCCAACTGGTGGGGCGACTTTTTCTCGCCGTCCGGGCTGACCGAGGACCGCTGGATCAAGGCGGTCGAGACCAAGCCGTCGGCCGAGGGCTTCCCGGTGGTGCACCACGCGGTGACCCGGCTGCAGGAGACGGAGGACGCCGAAGAGGGCGACTTCCTGAACGAGTACGCCCAGGGCAAGAACGGCGACATCTTCCCTCCGGGCACCGGCCGCCTCGTCACGGCGAACACGATCATCCGGTTCAACATGCACTACGCGTCGATCGGGCGCGACATCACCGACCGCACGAGCGTCGGGCTGCAGTTCTATCCCGAGGGCGAGACGCCGGAGAAGGAGCTGTTCTCGCGGGGGCTGGCTCAGAACTTCGACCTCGACATTCCGCCGGGCGAGGACGACGTGCGCCACGACAGCTATCATCCGTTCACCACCAACGTGCGGCTGACCGGGTTCCAGCCCCACCTGCACAACCGCGGAAAGCGGCAGTGCATCGAGGCGATTCTGCCCGACGGTAACACCCAGACGATCAGTTGCGCGAACTGGGACTTCGGTTGGCACATCGTCTACAACTACGCCGACGACTGTGCAGCCGCTGCTGCCGGCGGGCTCGTTCCTGCACACCATCACGTGGCACGACAACTCGGCCGGCAACCGGTGGAACCCTGACGCGGACAACTGGGCCGGCTTCGGCCAGCGGTCGAGCGACGACATGTCGTTCACCTGGACGAGCTACTACGAGCTCGACGACGACGAGTTCGCCCACCGCCGTCGCGGAGCGCGACGCCCAGAACGCCGACGACAACTAGAAGCGAGAGACGATGACGATACGCACTCCTCAACCGATCGCGGTGGTGTGCGCGGCGTTGGCGCTGCTCGCGCTGGTCGCGGCCTCCGGGGTCGATGCCCAGATTCGTTACGACCGGGGCCAGAACGTGGCCCCGGTCTTCGAAGGCTGGGAGCGCAACTTGGACGGCACCTTCAACATGGTGTTCGGGTACATGAACCGGAACTACCAGGAGATGCCGGAGGCGCCGATAGGCGGGGCCAACTCCTTCGAGCCCGGCCCCGCCGACCGCGGCCAGCCGACGCGCTTCTACCAGCGGCGCCAGCAGTTCGTGTTCCGGGTGCAGGTGCCGGCCGACTGGGGCGACCGGGATCTCGTCTGGACCCTGACCACCAACGGCCGCACCGACCGGGCGATCGGCCGGCTCTGGCTGGCCTGGGAGATCGACGACGGGGTGATTCGGGCCAACCGCGGCATGGGGGCCCGAGGCGCGCCGGCCGACAACCAGAACCCGTCGGTCGCCATCCCCGGCGGCACCGACCTGACCGTGACCCTGCCCGACACGCTGACGATCACCGCGGTGGTCGGCGACGACGGCATTCCCGGGCCGCGGCCGCGGCCCGCCACGACGGATGACGACGACGACCCGCTGCGTGCGGCCCGACTGGCCGCGGATCGGGCTCGGCGGGCGAGCCGCCCACACCCCACGAACCAGGCGATCGTCAACGCGCGGTTCGCGAGCGAGACGGGGCTCGGCATCACCTGGCTCCACTACCGCGGGCCGGGTCGGGTCCGCTTCGACCCGATGAGGGCCTCGATCGAGGGCGGCCGGGGCGGCCAGTTCGAGACCACCGTCACGTTCACCGAGCCCGGCACGCACGTCCTGCGCGCCTACGCCGACGACTCGATCACGACCACCCCGCTCGACGTCACGGTGACCGTGAAGTAGCAGCAAGGCTCACCACCCCCGACCTGCCGGGCGCCGGTTCTGCGGCGCCCGGCGGTCGGGATCGTATTCGTGCAACTCCCCGACTGCGACCTGGGGACACGCGGCTGACGGCGGACCACGTCGTCAGCCGCGTGTCGTTTCCGCGAACCTCCGTAACCAGCCCTCGACCTGCCGGGCGCCCGACGCCGCGCCCGCTTCCGGCCGTCTTCCTCCCTGCGGCCTTGCCCCTTGACATTCTACCGGTCGCTGCTACTCTGATAGACACTCTACCTGTGGAGGGCACGAATGCCCACATGGAGGGCACGAAGTGGCACGACCACCGACAGGCAACGACCAGCTCGGACTGCTGCAGGGCACGCTGGACATGCTGATTCTCCGACCTCCGCCGGTCCGGCGCCGGACACGCAGATCGGCACACCCACCATCGAGCGACCTCCGACCACGTGCTCAGGTCGACCCGGGTCGCTCATCCCGCGACTCCACCAACCGCTGATCAGCGGGCTGGATCACCGGGGCGTGGGGCGTCTCGGCCAACAACCGGCGGGCGAAGTTCTACGCCCTCACCGAGACGGGACGCCGGCAGCTCGTGCCGAATCGTACGCAGTGAACGGATCGTCGCTGTGCGTCGTTACGCCGTCATGCGTCCGCGGAGATCCGGGATTGCGCGGCCAGCAATGAGCGGGCGTCCCTCCGCTGGCTGTGTGCCGCTCTTTGTCCTGTCCTGTATCACTTCGGCCGGCGCCAGGCCGTAGGATTGGACGTCTGCAGGAGGACGATGCTTCGCCTGCACCATGAGCTGGAACACATGACTAGCGCATACAGCAGCGACGACGTGCTTCCCGAGATACGAAGCCCTGCGCAGCGTCGGCGGCGGACGCGTTGGCACGCGACCCCTGATCCGCGAGCAGGGCTGTACCCGTCGCGTCGGACTCTGTGCTGGCTGCTGGCTCGACGACCTGGCGAGCGCTCTGCGCACTGCACCCGTCCGCACCCTGCGCCGCAGCCCCGGCTTCACGGCCGCGGTGGTGATCGTCCTGGCGCTGGGAACCGGCGTCGCCACCGCGATGTTCGGCATCGTCTACGGGATGCTGATCGATGTCCGCTGCGTATCCCGCGCCGGTCGCGATCGGTGCTCGTCGGCCAGCGAGCCGCCGGCAGTTGCAGAGCGAACCGGTGTACCTCAGCGCCCGCGCGATCGACCAGGTGCAGCAAGACGCCGCATCGTTCGAGCAGCTTGCGGCATATGGGGCATTCACGTTCGAGTGGATAGCGCCAGACGGGGCCCGGCCGTGGGGCGTGCCGGTCTCGCCGGCGCTGCTGCGCCTGCTCGGGGCGAGGCCGCACCTCGGGCGGCTCTTCACCGACGACGAGGCTCGGAGCGGGGCGGACGGCGTCGTGCTGCTGAGCCACCGCGCCTGGACCCGGCGCTTCGACACTCTGAATCGGACGTCGTTGGTGGGAACGTCGTCGCAGTCTACAACGACACGAGCGCGCATCCGTCGTGTGACGTGCTCTGCGGCAGGGTTCTACTCTCCCACCGCCCCGGGCGGAGGTCTGGATACCCTACGTGCTTCGGCCCGACGCATCGACCGAAGCCGTGCTGGGGCGGCTCCGCGAGGGGGTTTCGGCAGAGCGGGCCGCCACCGAGATCAGCACCATCCTGAAGCGCATGGACGGTGCTGCGGCCCGGGGTCCGGACGGGAACGGAAGCGGTCGCACTGGCGGAGACGCCCCGGAGAGCGACGTCCGGGTGACCCGGGTGATTCCGCGCTGAGAGATGTGGGCGCGTACCGGCCGGCGCTTCTGGCGTTGACCGGGGCCACCCTGCTCGTGCTGCTGATCGCCTGCGTCAACGTGGCGGGGCTGCTGCTCGCGCGCGGGGTGACGCGCCGGCGCGAGCTGGCGGTCCGCAGCGCGCTGGGGGCGGGCCGGGCCCGGATCGCGCGGCAGCTCCTGACCGAGAGCGTGCTGCTGGGCGTAGGCGGCGGTGCGCTGGGGCTGGCGACGGCGGCCGTCGTGCTGCAACGACGTACCGCCCGCGCCGCTGGTCCGAACGTGGTGACCGCGGTCTGCGAGCGAGGTGCTGGCCTCTGGCGGGGTGTTGTCGTCGGCAGGTCGCCTTCACGCTGGGCTGTTCGTGGTCCGTCGCGTGCTGCTGTTCGGCGCGGTCCCGGCCCTCCAGTGGTCCGGGCTCCATCTGCTCCGCACCCTCATGGAGGGGAGCGCGCGGGCCACCGGCGGCTCTTGCGGCGCTTTCTCATCGCTCTCGTGTGTTTCGCGCAACCGACGCTGGGCGGTGCTCGCGGCGGCGCAGGTGGCGCTGGCCCTCGTGCTGCTCGTGGGGCTCGTGGTCTGCTGCGCAGCGCAGCGTCGTCGGCCTCGCCAACCGCGCTGATCGCGGTCTACGACCCGCCACGTAATCAGCGCCATGCACGAGCTCAACGTCAGGTACGAGACTCACACCCGTGCTTCGCGCACGGGCTCCCTATGACCTCATCCGATGCGAGCAGCGTCGGCGGCGCTTCCCTTCTACGGTGCAACGCGTCCGAGGCTGATGAGCGGGTGGCGCGCCTCCCGCACGTGACCGCGGTCGGGGTGACGTCGGCCCTCCCCCTTGCCGACAGCGGCAGCGTTATCCAGCTCGTGCAGGTCGGCGGCAGCCCGGTCCCGAGCGACCGGACCGGGTTGCCGGCGGCGCTTGCCTACGGGTCACGAGCCGCGTGGTTTCTTTCGATTCGACGTGATGCTGCTGCGCCTCGTCTGTCGGCGGCCGCCTGTTCACCAGCGGCTCGCGACGTGTGTCCCAGCAGGTGCAGCCCTCCCGTCCTGGTGGTCAACGAGACCTTCGCGCGCGAGGTGCTCGGCGGCGTGCCGGCCGTCGGGCAGCGGGTGCGCTTCGCCGGCGCCGGATCCCTCAACTCCGGCGGCGACGACGTCTCATGGGAGGTCATCGGGGTCGTGGCCGACCTCACGTACCGAGGACTCGAGGTCACGGGGTCCCAGGCGGAAGCGTTCGCGCCGGCGCAGCAGATCGACGCCGCGCCGACGTTCGGGTACGCCTTCCCGGTCGTCGCCGTGCGGACCACCGGCGACCCGCTCGCGGCGGTCCCGTTCCTCCGCGAGGCGGTGGCCGAGGCGCGCCCCGGCGCCGCGGCCGCGACCGTGATGACCATGGATGCGCGGCTGTCGTCCGCGGTGGCCGAGCCCCGCTTCTTCGCCGTCCTCGTCGGGTGCTTCGCCGCGCTCGCCTTCCTGCTGGCCGCGTCGGCAATCGATCGCCTGCTCAGTACAAACAACCGTCGCGCATGGCGACGAGGGAGGTGTGCCGTCCGTGATGGCCTGGCGCGCAGCGCGGCGACGTTCTCGCGCTGGTCGTCCGGCAGGGCGCCGCGCTCGTGGCGGCCGGCGCCGTCGTCGGCCTCGCGGCCGCGGCCGCAGCGAGCCGTCTTCTGAGAGCTTCCTCTACGGCATAGCCACCGACGACCGGCTGACCTTCGTGGCGGCGCCGCTCGCGCTCGCGGCGGTGGCGCTCGTCGCCTGTTACTTCCCGGCGCGCCGGGCGACCCGGGTCGAACCCATGGAGGTCCTGCGCTTCGAGTAGCCGACCGCGGGACGGACTACCACGGAAGGGGGGCAAAGACCATGAAGCGGCCAACCTGGCTGTATCGCCTCGTACCATATCTCGGTCGCCGCCAGGCGGAGGCGGACGTGCAGGAGGAGCTCCGGCTTCATCTGGCGCTCGAGCGGGAGCGGCAGATCGACGCCGGCATCCCGGAGGACGAGGCCCTGCGCGCGGCGCGGCGGAAGTTGGGCAACGCGACCCTGATCCGCGAACGCACGCGCGACGTGTGGGGCTGGCGCTGGCTCGACGACCTGGGGCGCGACGTCAGCGAGCAACGGGCGGAAGCGTTCGTCCCGGCTGATCAGACGGCGGCTGCCCGCTCTATTGGCGCGATGTTCGTCACCGTGCGGACCACCGGCGCTCCGCTAGCACTGGTCCCCTTCCTCCGGGAAGTGGTGGTCGAGCGCGCACCCCCGCGCGACGATCGACGACGTGATGACGATGGACGGGCGGCTGTCGCTCGCGGTCGCCCAGCCCCGCTTCTACGCCTTCTCGTCGGGTTCTTCGCGGCCCTCGCGTTGCTCCTCGCCGCGTCCGGCATCTACGGCCTGCTCAGCTACACCGTCGCGCAGCGGCGGGGCGAGCTCGGCATCCGCATGGCCCTCGGCGCCCGGCGCGGCGACATCCTCGGGCTCGTCGTCAGGCAGGGAGGGATGCTCGTGGCCACCGGCGCCGCCGTCGGCCTCGCCGCCGCGGCCGCCGCGAGCCGCGTTCTGGAGAGCTTTCTCTACGGCGTCGCCACCGACGACCGCCTGACCTTCGTGGCGGCGCCGCTGGTGCTGGTGACCGTGGCCCTCGTCGCCTGCCGGCTCCCCGCCCGCCGCGCGACCCGGTTCCATCCGATGAAGGTCCTGCGCGCTTCGAGTAGGCCGGCCCCGGGCGGGTGCGAAAACCATGAAGAGGTCCTGCGCTTCGAGATGGGTGGGCGCAGGCGGGTGCGAAACCATGACGAGGTCTTGCGCTTCGCGTAACCGGCGAGGGGGCGCGTACGAACCATGAAGTGGCCAGCCTGGCTGTATCGCCTCCTGCCGTACCTCGGCCGTCGCGCGGCGGAGCGGGACCTTCAGGAAGAGCTTCGCCTGCACCTGGATCTCGAGCGTGCGCGGCAGCGGGACGCCGGCGTCCCCGAAGCCGACGCCGAGCTGGTGGCACGGCGAAGGCTGGGGAATGGCGCCTTGATCCGCGAGCGCACCCGCGACGTCTGGGGCTGGCGGTGGCTCGACGACCTGGGGCGCGACGTGCACCACGCCGCCCGCGGCCTGCGGCGCAGCCCGGGCTTCGCGGGCACGGTGGTGCTCGTGCTCGCGCTGGGCACCGGCGCCAACACCGCGCTGTTCAGCGTCGTCTACGGCCTGCTGCTCCGGCCGCTGCCGTATCCCGACTCGGAGGCGATCGTGCTTGCGGGCAAGGTATGGCCGGACAGAACGGGACCGCCGACGCTGACGAACCCGGAGTTGCGCGCACTGTGGGCCGACGCCGGGTCGTTCGAGCAGCTCGGCGCTTCTTCTCGCCTCGCCGTCACCTGGGGCCGGCCGGACGGCAACCTCTCGGGCGCGGCCGTGACCCCGTCCTACTTCTCCGTGCTGGGGACCGCGCCGCAGCTCGGCCGGCTCTTCACCGCGCCGGACGCGGAGGAGGGCGCGCCCCCGGTCGTGCTCCTGAGCCACGACGTGTGGACGAGCCGTTCCGGGTCGGACCCGGACGTCGTCGGCGCCACCGTCGATATGGACCGCGGGCCGCACACCGTGGTCGGCGTGCTGCCCGAGGGCTTCGAGCCCGCCCGCTCCTCGGCCCGATTCTGGACCCCGCTCGTCGTGGCGCCCTACGAGCCGTCGCCCGATGGGGCGCTGGAGGACCCCGGCTTCATGCTGGGAATCGGGCGTCTGCGGCCCGGCGTCTCGCCGGACCGGGCGCAGGCGGAGGTGCAGACGATAATCGACCGGCAGCGGGCCGAGCGCCCCTGGCCCGAGTCCGACCCCGCACCCGCACCCGAGGGGAGAGTGGTCCGCCTGCGGGAAGAGCTGGGGCGCCCGTTCCGGCCGGCCCTGGCCATGCTCGCCGCCGCGACGGGGCTGGTGCTGTTGATGGCCTGCGCCAACGTGGCCGGCCTGCTGCTGACGCGTGGCATCGCCCGGCGGCGCGAGCTCGCCATCCGTGGCGCGCTGGGCGCGGGCGGAGGCCGGGTCGTCCGCCAGCTCCTGACGGAGAGCGTGCTCCTGAGCGTCGCCGGCGGCGTGGTCGGCTGCGCGGTGGCGGCCGCGATCGTGCGCGCCGCACCGGCACTGATCCCGCGGACCGTCCCCGGCCTCGCCGACGTCGCCCTGGACGGCGCGGCCCTCGCGTTCACGGCCGGGCTGTCGGTGGCGGCCGGCCTGCTGTTCGGGACCGCGCCGGCTCTCGCGTGGTCGCGCGTCGACCTGACCCGCGCCCTCAACGCGGGGCACGGGGCCACCGCAGGCGGCCCCGGGCGCCTGCGGACGAACCGGGGGCAGGCGGGGCTGGCGGTGGCGCAGGTCGCGCTCGCGGTGGTCCTCCTGACCGGCGCCGGGCTGCTGCTGCGGAGCTTCGTGGCGTTCGTCACCCTGGATCGCGGGTTCGACCGACCGATGTCGTGCAGGTCAACGTCTCGGTCGGCGCCACCGGCGTCTCTGTCAGGCTGGGCGGCGGTCGGCTCGACCCCGACGAGGTCGACGCGAGGAACGCCGTCGTCCTCCAGACCACCGAGGCGCTCCGAAGACAGATGGCCCGGTTGGAGGACCTGCCCGGCGTGGCCGCGGTGGCGCTGTCGTCCGGCCGTCCGCTCAATTCGGCCGATTCGACGCGGCCGTTCGAAGTCGCCGGCCGTCCAGCGCCGAGCGACCCCGACGAGCAGTCGTGGGCCGGCGTGCGCACGGTTGACCCCGGCTACGCCGAGGTCATGCGGCTCCGCCTGCGGGACGGGCGGTTCCTTGCGGAGCACGATGAGCCCGGGAGCCCGCGCGTGGCCGTCGTCAGCGAGTCGTTCGCCCGGGTGGCGTTCGGCGGGGAGCCGGCGGTCGGGCAGCGCGTTCGCTTGGGTTACGGCGAGGAGTGGGAGGTCGTCGGCGTCGTCGCCGACGTCACGCCGCTCTACGACCTGTCCCGCCTGCCCGGCGCCGGCGACGTCTACCTGTCCATGCTCCAGGAGGACCGGGACCTGTCCCCCTACTCGAGCCTCCCCGTCGTCATGGTCCGAGCCGATGGCGATCCCGACGCGCTCTTTCCGTTCGTGCGGACAGTGCTCGCACGCGTCCACCCCGAGGCGCAAGTCTACGCGACGCCCCTGGACACGACCCTGTCGAGGGAAGCCGCGCGGCCGCGCTTCTACGCGCTGTGCGCGGGGATCTTCGCGGCAGTGGCGCTGCTCCTCGCCGCGTTCGGCCTCTACGGCGTCCTCAGCTACGCCGTGTCCCAGCGCCGGCGGGAGCTCGGGGTTCGCATGGCCCTCGGGGCCGGCCGCACGGACGTCGTCCTGCTCGTCGTCCGGCGGGGCGGAATGCTCGTCGCCGCCGGCATCGTCCTCGGGCTGCTGGCCGCCGCCGCATCGACCCGGGTCGTGGCGAGCATCCTGTTCGGCATCACCGCGACGGACGCGCTGACGTTGGCGGGCGTCACCACGGTGGTCCTCGCCGCCGGATTGCTCGCCTGCTGGCTCCCGGCGCGCCGGGCCACGCGGGTCGATCCGATGGAGGTCCTGCGCTTCGAGTAGCCGACCGCGGGACGGGAGTGCCACAGAACGGGGGCAGGACCAATGAATGGCCAGCTTGGCTGTCTCGCCTCGTGCCGTATCTCCGTCGCCGCCAGGCGGAGGAGGACGTGCAGGAGAGCTTAGCCTGCATCTGGCGCTCGAGCGGGCACGGCCGATCGACGCCGGCGTCCCGGAGGACGAGGCGCTGCGCGCGGCGCGGCGGAGGCTGGGCAACGCGATCCTGATCCGCGAACGCACGCGCGACGTCCGGGGCTGGCGCTGGCTCGACGACCGTCTGCTCGCCGGGCTCCTCTTCACGGATCGAGACCGGACGGGCGGCCGGCTGGTCGCCGTGGTGAACGCTGGCAGCGGTGGCCCTCGTCGCCTGCTGGCTCCCCGCCCAGAAGTCGCTCAAGGTGCAACAGCGGAACAGGTCGATACGCTCTGATACAAAAGTAATTCCAATTCAAACGAAACTTCGCAATAGCAGGCTCAGGTAGCCAATAAATAACAATACCTCCCGTGAAGGGACGAGCTTGACTGTTATCGCGCGGGAGAGACGGCCAGCGCTCGACCGCGCCCGGCCCGAGTGCCTGACCTGCAACGCGAGGTGGACTGGCAAA